>JADMLD010000294.1:645000-672500 GCA_017589585.1 Phylloscopus whistleri
CCCCTCACCCCTCTGTACCTACTAGGAAAACAGCTCAGTGTTCCCAGCACCATCTCCACGGCTGGGGCAGCAGCACAGTGGGAACGTGGTATCCCCACAGTGCCACGGGTGACAGACTTGGTGGCTGTCCCTTTGGCACAGTCCCCTGGTATGGCATGGCTGGCGTGCCCCTCAGTGCAGCTCCGCAGGCTGCCCCTCCACTGCCACCCCTTCCACCCCTCCTTCCCCTGCGGGCTGGCACTTTGAATTCGCATTATTCCTTCTTTGTCATTCTTCACCCCGAGCAGTCTCGGCCGGGGGGAGCACAAACCCCGCGGTGGCCTCGGGGCACAGCTGTGACTGCCCGGGACGAGCCTCACCTGGGGGCTTGGGGGGGCTTCCCCCTGGGGGACAGGCTCTGGGACAGCCCCATGTGACACCTGGGGGGTCAGGGTGGACAAACTGGGGGACAGGCTCTGGGACAGCTCCATGTGACACCTGGGGGTCAGGGGGGACAAACTGGGGGGACAGGCTCTGGGACAGCCCCATGTGACACCTGGGGGTCAGGGGGGACAAACTGGGGGGACAGGCTCTGGGACAGCCCGTGTGACACCTGGGGGTCAGGGGGGGACAAACTGGGGGGACAGGCTCTGGGACAGCCCGTGTGACACCTGGGGGTCAGGGGGGGACAAATTGGGGGGACAGGCTCTGGGACAGCCTCGTGTGACACCTGGGGGGTCAGGGGGGGACAAACTGGGGGGACAGGCTCTGGGACAGCCCGTGTGACACCTGGGGGTCAGGGGGGACAAACTGGGGGGACAGGCTCTGGGACAGCCCCGTGTGACACCTGGGGGGTCAGGGGGGACAAACTGGGGGGACAGGCTCTGGGACAGCCCCGTGTGACACCTGGGGGTCAGGGGGGATAAAAAGGGGGACAGGCTCTGGGACAGCCCGTGTGACACCTGGGGGTCAGGGGGGGCTAAGCTCTGTGCCACACCCTGGGACAGCCCCGTGCAGCCCCGTGTGACACAGGGCAGAGCCAGGGCTGGAGTGAGCAGCTGTGGTGTCTGTGATGCCTTGGGAAGGCTGACCTGGAACAGAGACTGGACAGAGCTAGAGAATAAAGCAGGTATTTATTGAAGGGCCTTTAGGGTACACCTTGGGCAGGACGAGAGCCTGGCCAGGGCTACACCCAGGGTGGACCCAAAATGGTGACAAAATGGACAAATGCTCACAAGGTCTCACACTTTTATAAGTTTTATAAGTTTCCATATTGGGGTTTAATTGTCCAATTACACCTTTGGGTTGTGAGGTCCCATCCTTCTTGTTTCTCTCTTCAGTCCGCTGTTGTTTATGCTCTTGGGTCTGAAACTTGTAGCCTTTGTCCTTGGTCTCCAGCAAGAAAAGGATTTGTTTAGTCTCCCTGCTCTGTGAAGAGAGCTGACTGACAATATAAGGCTCAGAACTGCACCCCTTAGGCAGCACAGAATCTGAAAAAAAATGTGAAAAAACTTAAGGCATCAGTGGCTTGTGTGTACACAGAGCAATGTGCGAGCCATCACGGACACCAGGAGGGATCACCCAGGCACTGGGACAGCTGGGACCAGCACCAGGAGGTGTGGGAGCAGGACTGGTGATGCCCATGGGAGCAGCACATGGGAGCACTCAGTGCTCCGGGCTGCTTGACAAGGTGGAGATTGCTCACAGGTTGGAGTCAATGATCTTGGAGGTCACCTCAGTGATTCTGGGGTTCTGGGACTGGGCTCTGAACAGCTTAGCAGGACTCCAGGTGGGTCCTGGTTTGTGTTCCTTTAACACAGGGGTTTTGGCTCTCTGTTGGCCATCAGGGCAAGGCAATGAGCCCATTGCCAACTCTGAAATAACCCAAAAAATCCTCATCTCATCAAGAGGCTGCACATCCCATTCAGAGCTCAAATCCAGGAGCTCCAACACAGCGTGAGCTGGAGGCAGGAGCAGCCTTCCTGCAAAAGATAAACTTCCCCACTGCATCCCTGCATCCCAGGGAAGGCAATGCCAGGACAGTGGACAGGGACTTTTCCTTTTTCTGTGAAAAGCTGGCAGGTAGAGGACCCACAGGCATGGAGATCTCTCCAAGGGCACTCAGTGCATCCTTTGCCAAAAAAAAAAATGAATCAATAAGCCCAATCTGAGATGAATTGAAGGGAAGTGTGATCCATTCACCGGTGGAGTGTGAGCGATGTCCACAGCCAAATTCTCTGAGTAAACTCTCCGTCATGGATTATTCATTCATCTCAGCTGCTTATGAGGAAAGAGCAGAAGGCTGAAAATGTTCCAGTGCCAATTATTTATTGAAGGGATGTTCTCCTTGGTGGGCTCAGCACACTCAAGCACGGCGTTTATCCTGCTTTCCTTGGGAGAGGCTGGATTGGTGAAATGGGGAAAATCTCTGCCGGTGTTCAGGCTGAATTTCCCTTTGTTGAGTTTCATCACCTTTATGCATAGCTCCACTGCTTTTGGGCCATTCTGGACGATATTTCTTCCTTTTCAGTGTTTACACCCTTCAGATATTCCTAGACAGCCATTATACTCCCTGTTAGTCTTCTCCTGGCCTGGCTGTATTTCCTTATTTTAATCTTTCCCCATCATCAATCCCTCCTGCCCCTTCATCATCTGTGCCTCTCTTCCCTGAATTCCCTCTGATTTGCCGACATCACTCTTGTTTATGATTCCGAGATCTCATTTAGCATTTGATTTCTGCCAAAAATAAAATTGAGCTTGATTGTTTTCGCTGATGACTGAAGGAGACATGAATTGTTGCTTGGAAAACAGTCCTTGAGACTGCAATATGTGAGGGAGGGGAAGGCAAGGCAGCTCCATCAGGCAGACAAACACCCAGATAATGTTGGCTCCGGCTCGATTGGATCTCGGGAGCTGGGACGTGCTGACAGTAATAGCCCCTAAAAAAAAGTGTTTAGCTTTTAAGCAGAAATGGGAGTTATAACTCAGGCCCTGGCATAAATCACCAGGCTGGGAAAATCTCCCAGGTACGGGCCTGCGGAATAAACTGGGCTGAAATTCCTCATCCTTGAGGAAAGGAGGAAAGCTGCAGCTTCCTTGGTGTGGGAAAGCGAGGAGGGGGGAGTTGAGTCAGATCCAGCAGTTTGGTCACTGAGACTTTCAGCTGGGAGAGTCACAACGGGTTCTGGCAGGGGACGTCTGAATTGCCACAGGGCTGGGAAGGGGCAAAGGGAGACTGCAGAAGGATCTTCATTCAGGGAGGGAGATCCAGCCTGGCCACCCCGAGAGCAGCACTGGGACTGGAATTCACTGCCCACACCTCTCAGGGCTGTCCACGGGCAGGTGTCTGCATGCACCTGCATCTCCACCTTCATCTGCATCTCCACCTGTACCTGCCTCTGTACCTGCCCTTGCACCTGGGCAGAGCTGTGGGGTGGTGCTGCAGGGTCTCCATCATTTCTGGCCCTCAGGCGATGTCATTTCTGTCTCCAAACGCTGGCTTAGGGACCTGGCGCTGCTCACCCGGGGTGACCAAGAGCTGGATGGCTCCAGCCTGTGACTCTTCCAGGTGTCTCCTCGTGGCTCCCCTGAGGAGGACTGAGCTCCCTGCCAGTCCCACCCAGGGGCTGGCGCTGTCCCCCGGGATCTCTTCAGCCACCACCGGGACAGTGCTGCTGCCACACCTGGAATCACAGGAGGCTTGGGGTCGGAAGGGGCTCCATCTAGTTAAGACTGTTCCATGAGTCCATGGTTTCACTCCCTTGGGAATTCACGGTGGTGTCCGTGCCCCGGGAACCCCCAGGCACGGCAGTGTGTGAGTCTGGGCAGATGGAAGGGAGCAGCAGTGACCATCCCGTATCCCTGCAGGAGCAGGACCTGGGGCTGCAGTCGGGAACGCTGTCCCCAGTCCGGAGCACATGAAAATCCCCCGGATCTGAGATCCACATAAACCCACAGAGCAGGTGGGGGCTGGTTTCCCCTGGGAAGCAGCTACCTTCCAGGGAGACCCCAGGGTACAGAGGATCTGTATCTCCGGGGGATTTCCATTTAAATGCTCCTTGGCAAAATCCCCTTAAAAAGCTGCTGATGACTGGTGGAAAGCTTTGGAAAACATGCTAATTACAGGGAAACAATGCTGCATCTCCATGGCTAGAGCCCCTCCGATTCCCTCCCTCCCTTCCCGGCACCACCAGAGGCATTTCCATGAGAAGGGCAGCTTTGTCTCTCCGGGCTGTTCGTGCTGCTTATTCCTGCACCTGAAGTCAGGCTCCAAAGTGTGGGATCCCTCAAGGCATCTCCACAGCAACCCCCCTTCCCTCCCCCGAGCAGGGCTTGGGACAGGGAGCTCCTGTCACCCCCAGGAGTGGGACAATTAGGGACGGGATTCATTAGCGTTATTACTATGCACGGCGTGTGCTGCAGCAGCATCCCAAAGCTCCCCTCAGGATCAGGTATCCCGTGTGCTGGGAGCGTGTAAAACTGCGGTCAGACACAGCCCCTGCCTCTGGAAACTCCACTGGTTTCTCCAAGGAACGCGCGTTTCAGCGGTGGGGAGGGCCCCGGGTGTCTCTCTGCTGTCGCCGCCCCGACCCCACCAAGGGGCTCTGTCCCAACGGGAGCGTCAGCTCGGGAATCAGCTCCCTGCACCGTGGAAAAAGCCATTGGTACTCCTTGGCTTCGTTTCTATTTGGTTTGGTTTGCTGTGGCAGAACTGGGATGGGATGGGTGGGATTTCATCCCTTCCCATGGGCAGCAGTGGCCTTTGGCTTGGGGGATGAGACATCCACCGGACTTCCCCAGCAAACGCCTGGAAAAGTGTCAGAGAGAACCTGGAGCACCTTGCAAGGACTGATGATCCCTCCTGATGGGAGGGAGCGGGAGGGAGAAGGAGAGAGGACCGTGGTTTTAAACAAAACCCAAATACCTGCAAGGAAAACCCTAATTGTGAGTGTCTGTGCTCCTCGGGCCGGTGTCAGAGCCCTCCTTCGCTTTTGCTTTTTTGAGTCAGCATCTGAATCCTCAACAGTTCAATGGGGTAGGGATGTACAGAGGCATTCCAGGTTTGCTCAGGAGCAGTGGGATTATTTTCCCATCGCTCAGGGGGAGAGGGACAAAGCGATGAGAGAGGAGGGAGCTGTGCAGGGAGAGAGCGGCAAGGCTGAGCCTCGCTGCGGGAGCAGGGAGCGTTCCCACCGGCCAGGGGACAGCCAGGAACACACACAGCAGCTACGAGATGGCAACGAAGCAGAGGGATGGCAGCAGCTCCAGTCCCCGAGCTGGCACCAGGCAGCCAAGGCTGGCAGAGCCATCCCTGCTGCAGGTGCAGTGCCAGGCGTGTCTGCGAACAGGGAGTGGGATGTGCTCGGGACATTCATTACCCGAGCTAGGAGAGGCTTCAAGAGGAAACAATCCCATGAACGCTCACTTCCCGACATCCAAATTCCTCCTTTTTTCCTAGAGAGGCAAGACCAGCGTGGCTCTTCACATCGTTTTGCATCCGAGCAAGGGGATTAAATGTCCACGGTGCCTCAATGCAGACTGGAAACCTTCCAGGAAGTCAGCACCCTGGCGCTGCCTCTCCCTCTAAATGCTCTGGCTTCCTGCAGGAAAATGAAATCCATTAACAAGTTCCACCCCTGCTCTGAATTCGAGGCTGGAACTGTCAATGCTTTGGGAAGGAGCTAAATGGGGGGATTTCCATAACAATCAGCAGCTACAGCATTAATCCATAGTCATATTAACCTGGGATGACAAGGACACGTCTGGCTGTTGTCTCCAATGTAATCTGCCATTGTGCCCGGCCCCGCCGAGCCCGGCTTTGTGCCGGGCCCGGGCTGGGAGCAGCTCCTGTCCCCAGCTTTGCCACGGCTCAGAAACGAGAGAGAGGGGAAAGCATGACTGTGTGTGTGCACGTGTGTGTATGTGTGTGCCAAAACTGGGTGTGAGCATGCGTGTGTGTGTGTGTGTGTGCCAAAACTGGGTGTGAGCACGTGTGTGTGTGTGTGTGTGTGTGTGTGCGCCAAAACTGGGTGTAAACATGTGTGTGTGTGTGCATGTGTGTGCCAAAACTGGGTGAGAGCACGTGTGTGTGTGTGTGCCAAAACTGGGTGTGAGCACGTGTGTGTGTGTGTGTGTGTGCGCCAAAACTGGGTGTGAGCACATGTGTGTGTGTGTGTGCCAAAACTGGGTGTGAGCACGTGTGTGTGTGTGTGTGTGCGCGCCAAAACTGGGTGTAAACATGTGTGTGTGTGTGTGTGTGTGTGCCAAAACTGGGTGTGAGCACGTGTGTGTGTGTGTGCCAAAACTGGGTGTGAGCGCGTGTGTGTGTGTGTGTGTGTGCATGTGTGTGCCAAAACTGGGTTTGAGCTCGTGTGTGTGTGTCTGTACCAAAACTGGGTGTGAGCATGTGTGTGTGTGTGTGTGTGTGTGTGTGCCAAAACTGGGTGTAAACGTGTGTGTGTGTGTGTGTGTGTGTGCCAAAACTGGGTGTGAGCACGTGTGTGTGTGTGTGTGTGTGTGTGCGTGTGTGTGCCAAAACTGGGTGTGAGCACGTGTGTGTGTGTGTGTGTGTGCCAAAACTGGGTGTGAGCACGTGTGTGTGTGTGTGTGTGTGCGCGTGTGTGCGCCAAAACTGGGTTTGAGCTCATGTGTGTGTGTCTGTACCAAAACTGGGTGTGAGCACGTGTGTGTGTGTGTGTGTGTGTGTGTGTGTGTGTGTGCCAAAACTGGGTGTAAACGTGTGTGTGTGTGTGTGTGTGTGTGTGTGTGTGTGTGCCAAAACTGGGTTTGAGCACGTGTGTGTGTGTGTGTGTGTGCGTGTGTGTGTGCCAAAACTGGGTGTGAGCACGTGTGTGTGTGTGTGTGTGTGTGTGTGTGTGTGTGTGTGTGTGTGTGTGCCAAAACTGGGTTTGAGCTCGTGTGTGTGTGTCTGTACCAAAACTGGGTGTGAGCATGTGTGTGTGCGTGTGTGTGTGTGCGTGTGTGTGTGTGCGTGTGTGTGTGTGCCAAAACTGGGTGTGAGCACATGTGTGTGTGTGTGCGTGCCAAAACTGGGTGTGAGCACGTGTGTGTGTGTGTGTGTATGTGTGTGCCAAAACTGGGTGTGAGCACGCGTGTGCGTGTGTGTGTGCGTGTGTGCGTGTGTGTGTGCGCGCCAAAACTGGGTGTGAGCACGTGGGTGTGTGTGGGTGTGTGTGTGTGCGCGCGTGTGTGCCAAAACTTGGTGTGAGCACGTGTGTGTATGTGTGCACAGCCTCTCCCTGTGCCGCCTGTGCCCCAGGCTCTGCGCCCTGTGTTGGTGCCGGGCCTTTGAGAGGTGTCAGAAACACCCAGCCAAGCCAGGGAAAGGGCAGAAACTCCGCGGTGGGGCCAGGGCTCTCTGAGGGAACGCGTGGACGTAGCACCGGGCGGGTGTGTTGGGTGTTACGAATAAAATTAAAGGGGGTTCACCCCCTTCGTTTATGCACTGACCTCTTCTTGTTCCAACCCCAGTTCGAGTCCCTAGTTAATGTACTTACCCTTTTCAACTCCAAGAGTTCGTTGTTAAAAAGTTCTTAACCTGTTTCATCTGTTTTATCCCCTTAGTTGTTCGTACCCCCTTGCCTCCCCTTAACAGGGCCGCTGGTGGCCGAGATGAACTTCTGCATTTCCCATCATTTCCCATAACTTGCACATGTTTGCATATTAAAAATCATATTGCTGCCCAGAAATAAGACAGTCCTAGACAACGAGCCACTCCAAAAGAACACTGAAACACCACACCAGGGCAGCAGCAAAGACTGCAGGAAGCCAGATATGCCGGCTTCAGCCCAATGAGTGAGTCGCCATGGCCTATCTAGCACCCAACTGTCTTGGGCTATGGAACCTAAACTGTGTATTCTATTTTCATCTGCTGAAAGCAGTTGAGAAATTGTTCCTCTTTATCTCTTGTTTACTCTGAAAGGAGGGGGGCAGGTGCCTTTTGATAATGGCCCAACTGTTAAAACCAGGTAGGGCAGTGTTTCTTATCTCTCTTCACGACGGGCCGTTAAGACACCCCAGGCTGTTTTCTTCCTCAAGCTGTTCCCTTTCCCAAAATATACCCACATTCCATCATCTCCCAAAATATATCCACATTCCATCATCTCCCAAAATATACCCACATTCCATCATCCTATTGTGAGATGCTCCACCCAGTGGGGAGAGCCAACCATTCCTACCTGGATAAAACTGGGACTCCAGAAGAGGAACCTTCCTCTTGCTTCACCCGATTACCGGAGGAAGAATGGACCCTTCTCACCATCACTGGACCCCTTCTCACCACCTCTGGACCCATTTGGCTGCAGGATCATCTCTACTTCAACAGAACCACATCTGCCACCCCAGGAGGACTCATTGTGGGCTGTTCCCAACACCCTGACTAACAGGGCATCAGGTTGTAGCTGACTCTGTCAGGGCTTTCCAAAATTGTTGTTTATTTGTTTGCTGGTTTGGTGGGGTGGCTCTGTTTTCTTTCTACCACATCTGTATTATTGATATCCCTAGTAAAGAACTGTTATTCCTATTCCCAAATCTTTGCCTGAGAGCCCTTAATTGCAAAAATTATAATTTGGCGGGGGGTGAAGGGTTTACATTTCTCCATTCTAAGGGAAACCCCAGTTTCCCTGGCAGATACCTGTCTTACCAAACCAAGACACCAACCAAGAGGACCCCCTGGACTACCAAGCCAATATCAGGTCTCTGGATGATCCCTGTGAGTACAGAGGCTCCAGTCCTGCCGGTGACCACAGGCCTGCACGATCCTCCTCCTGGACGTCGACCACTGGGAGCAGCAGCGGTGGTGGTGTGCACCCCGAGCCCCCACCCCTCGGCCTCTCTTTAACAAAGGCTTAAAAAGGGAGCAGAAGGTCTCCTGGCCCTTTCATTTATCACATTGGGTGTCTCAGTGTGCCGTGCTCCCAGGCTCCATCCCTGTGGATCTGCTGGCACAGGGGTGCTGTCATGCCAGGAGCTCCCAGGTGGTGCTGGTGACCACCCAGGTGGTGCCAGGGCAGCTCAGGGGGATGGAGAAGTGTCTTGGCTTGAAAGACAGGTACCCGCCAGGGAAAGCTGGAGTTTCCCTTGGGATGGAGAATATAACCCCCCTCCCTCCAAATTATTATAATTTTGCAGTTAAAGGGTTTTGAGCAGAGGTATGAGGACAGGAATAACAGTTCTTCACTAGTATGTATAGCAAGACAAACAAACAACAACTACAGTATTAATAATGAACAGAACCAGGAAAAAACCTCTAGGGGCTTTGTTTGACAAAGCCCAGGGCAGGCTGATCTCTCAGAGCACCAGGCTGGAAGGGTGGAAAAGTCTTGGGCTGGTGGGTGAGGTCAGGAGCTCAGTTGGTGGTGGCTGGAACGGCAGGGATGTCCCGGCAGGGCCGGGCAGTGCGGGGCCACAGAGCAGCAAAAAGCCTCCAGGCAGTGCCAAAGAAACAGTGGCTGGACAGGGCCAGCCCAGCTCCAGCAGGGCAGGAGGAGGCAGCTCAGAGTTCTGGGACACACGAGCAGATGGTGGGAGATTCCTCAGGACCAGACCTGGTGGGACAATGAGCTCCTCCCGCAGCGAGCAGCAGCCTCTCCATCCTCTGTGCAAGAGAGCAAAAGCTGCCCCCAGCCCCAGTCCCCAGCCCTGTCCTTCACCTGCCCCAAAACTCTCGTTATCTCCCCCTCCTGACTTCTGGCCACCTCCTTGTTTTGGTCAAGCACCCATAAGCAGCCAGTAGTCAGTCTCCTAGCAATTTATGGGGAAAATTCTCTAGGTAAAGAAAGGAACAAACCTAACCCCCAACAAGAAGGCATCCCCTGCTCCTTTGCAGCGCTGGCAGCAGTTTCCTGCAGGCCTGGGCAGCCCCCACTGACTCTTCTCTTTCCCTCATTTTGCTGTATTTGCCTTCCTAGAAGCAGCACCTTCTCCGTGTGGAAGGTGCCCTGAGCCTGCTGCAGGCTGAGGACATGGACACAGAGCTGCAGTGCCAGGGCACCCCACCCCAAAATGAGCCTCATTTCTGGCCCTTCTCTTTCCAAAAAAACCTTCCAATCCATTCCATGATTTCTGTGTTACTATTTAGTTCTATTGTAAAAGGGGGTGGAAATCGGAAACTCTGATTCACCAGGATCTTTGCACAGAAACTTCACACGCTGGAACAATTAATTATCCATTAAACCCTTTGTCTGTGTCATTGCATTGTTCCAGGCTCCCACTGAAGCCCCTCAGAGAGGCAGTCGGGGCTGCCAGCTTGCGAGGAGTGTGGTTAATCAGCTAACGAGCTTAGGAACACAATAGACACAGCAACACGGTGCTCTCCGAGTGCCACGATGCCCAAGGGTCTCCAGCCACTCCAGAAAACATGGAATTAGCCACGGTTTGGCCCCACTGCGGGCCAGCAGAGCTGAGCAGGACACGGTGCTTGGAGATGTGACATTAAAAAGCTTCCACCAGCTCCAGCACCGTGGAATCACGGAATGGCTTGGGTTGGAAAACCCGTCTTGTTCCACCCCTTGCCGTGAACAGGGGCAGCTTCCACTATCCCACGCTGTTCCAAGCCCTGTCCAACACGAAACATTTCCAGGAATTGGGAGTCCACAATGTTATAAATTTAGAGAGCCAATTCCATCGAGAAATGATTTATATGCCAACGAAAATTTTGGACAATCAATCGACAAAGCCAGTGAGACAAGAAAACAGTGCGCACTGGGTGAAACAGCAAACGTGACCTCTGCCGTGCCACGTCTCCCCGAGGTTTCACACCCACCCCAGCCCAAGCCAGCTGTCTTATACTTTTCTGGCAGGGCTTACCTGAGCCTGAGATTTCTATAAGTTCTTTTGTCCCTTGGTCTTTCATTGATAAAATTTCTAAAGCAGGGTCCAGCTCCTGAATGGGTTTCCTGGGTGCGGAAGATTTCCTGAGCACCTCCTAATGTCCCAGATAAGATATCATCTCCGTCCATCAGTCCTTATCAGGTGTGGGGCATCCTTGGCCAGGGTGTTCTGCACCTTCTTGGGGTTGTAATTTCTCTGCTTCCTCTGTCCAGGTTGCTCTCCACCCTCCATTGGTATTGCAATTCTTTGATTCCTTCTCCAGAGATGAGGTGCTGGGGGGGAATTTCTTGCTTTCTGAGGACAGTCCATTTTATTTCTTTGCCCATTATGACACCAACATTACGAAAAACATAAGCCACCCTTCACCAAAAAACAACATTATTATAAAAACATGAATTATCCTTCACCACACACAACATCCTTGGGCAGCCAGTGTCTCGGGGCACCATGGATGCAGGGAGAGGTGGGGACACGCAGGTGGCCAGGTCACACCGGGCAACGGGGACAGCGCCCAACAGGGCAACAGCTTCAGGGCAGCACCACGGCAGGAGGTGGATTTAATGGGGAAAAACTGCTGAGAAACTGGGAAAATTTCAGCTTAGCTGAGGTTAGAAGTGACGCTTGTGTCTGGAAAGGTGTTGCTGCGTGGACGAAGTCTGGGAAAGCGGCACTGGAGGGAAGCAGGTGGAGGCATGAGATCTTTGAGGATACTTTTAATGACAGAAATTCTGTCTCCGTTGTGTTTAGGCCTTAATTACAGCAGCCATAAAGGTGTTTATTTCCTGGCGACGAACGGCGGGCCAAGGAGAGAACTCTCTCATCGGCTCTTAGAAGTTTCAATTACTTTTTCTCAATTATGTTTATGTTTTCCTTGCAGCTTTCGGGAACAGCCTGTGGGCAGAGGCCCTGTTCCCAGGGAGGACAGAGAAGGTCAGGAGACCAAGCCACAGAGGCTGGAGAGCTCTGGCCAAGGTCAAAGCGGGCAAAATCCAAAAATCTAATTGCAAAGGTGGATGAAGGGGCTTTTAGATGACCATCAGCCAAACCTGGATCTTTCAGGGCAGTTTTTTAGTCCTGTCTCTCGCTGGCCTTCCTGTGCCAACCTCCTGATGGCCTTTGTGTGCCCACAGGACACTTCTTTGCCATGGCTGTGTCTGTCATGGGTAAAGGCTGCTGGAAAAGGCTCTGCTTCCATGTCCCTTTAACACAGCCATGGTCATGAGTCCCTCACAGGCTCTGGAACAAGGAACAATGAGTGATAAAAAACCAGAAATCACTCCCGGGTTTGGCCTCCCAAAGTTGAATTTTTTTTTCCATCACTATGCCACAAACCCCCCAGCCTGGAAGCCCTGGGGAGCAGCAGAGATAAGAGCAGCTATCAGCTTGAAGAGGCTCAGGCAGATAAGCATCTTGCTTTGGAACAGCTGATAAAGCTGCAAGCTGGGAGGAAACTATGCCAGAGCATGGGGGTGACGGGAGCCTGGGCTGGGAATGTCTCTTTGGAGAAGGGCTGTGGATGTCCTGCAGTGTCAGTGACCTGTGCAAGACACCTCCCCTCGTGCTGAATCCTTGTCCCCAGCCCTGCCCCTGGATGGAGGGGGCTCACAGCCCTGTCCCTTGCCCTGTCCCATCACATCCCTGCTCTGGCTGTTGCCTCCCTCCGCTCTCTCAGGAGTGCTCTGTGTGTAAAAGTCGTATCTGGGAGGAAACAGCAGTGAAATGGCCTAAAGCTGCACCAGGGGAGGTTTAGATTAGATGTTAGGAAGAATTTCTTCACAAAAAGTGTTGCAAAGCATTGAACAGGCTGTCCAGGGCAGTGGGGGAGGTATCATCCCTCGAAATATTCAAACACTGTGTGGATGTGGCACTGGAGGACAGGATTTAGTGGTGAACCTGGTGGGGTTCAGTTGGCAATTGGACTTAATGATCTTAAAGGTCCTTTCCAACCTTAGTGATTCCATCATTCTGTTCTATGATGTCACTAGTTTCCTGCTCCATGGGATTCCCTCCTAATCCTGCCACAGAGGGTCCTAATCCATCACACGTCTCCTTCTGAAAGCTGCTGGGGAAAAAACCAAAAATATCCTTCCCTTTGCCCTGCAGAGGGGGAGCCTTGGGGTGGGAAGGAGGCTGCTGAGATCCCAGCCAAGAGCTGGGAACACAACAAGGAGAGAGAGGGAATCTCTGACGTTCCTGGTGCTCCGTTGCCCCCAGCCCCACGGCCATCGCTGCCACCAGGTCCTGTGGTTGTGGAGGGACCTTGGCACTGGGGGTGACAGCCCTGGCTGGATGCATAAAGGAGCAAAAATGGGAACATTAACAGCTCCAGCCCAGTTATTCCTGTTTCCTGCCTCAGACAGCTCCCAAGGCTCAGGCACAGCCGTGGTACTGGACAGGTGAGAACAGGGGAGCAGCACCACTCAGGCAAAAATTCCTGATGGGACACAGGAGTGTCTCTGACTCTTACCCAGTGCCATTTCTGTTTCAGTTTGTCTCCGGGGTGTGGGAGTCCAGGGCATTCCTTTGGATACCCTGTACAATCAGAAACCTGTACAGGGAGGTTTAAAATCTGTACAGGGGGGTCTGGGATCTGTACAGGGGGGTTGGAGACCCTGGCACAGAGCCCAGGAAGGCAAGAGCCTTGACTTTAGTCCATGGGAGAGACTTCCAGCATTGAGAGAGGAGTTACAAGCCACAAAGTGTAATAAAGAATAGTGTGATTTGTCACATTTGGGTTCCTAGAGTAGGGGTGAATGGGGACAAGATGGAGGACTCTGGGCGATGCCCTGGGGTCTTCTTCTTCTTCTTCTTCTTTCTTCTTCTTCTTCTTCTTCTTCTTCTTCTTCTTCTTCTTCTTCTTCTTCTTCTTCTTCTTCTTCTTCTTCTTCTTCTTTCTTCTTCTTCTTCTTCTTCTTCTTCTTCTTCTTCTTCTTCTTCTTCTTCTTCTTCCTCTTTCTCTTCCTCTTCTTTGTCTTCCTCTTCTTCTTCTTCTTCTTCTTCCTCTTCTTCCTCTTCTTCTTCTTCTCCATCTTCTGCTGTGGCGGTGGCACAAAGTAGTTCAAGGTGATTTGGTTAGTGTAGAAATGACCTGTTTAGTACAGAATGTAGATGTTGGTTTGTAATTGTAGATAATAAGTACATAATAATCTGTATAAGAGATGACGAGCCTTCATCAGGGGCAGAATCTTCACCTGATGCCCGTGCTGTGAAGACCTTGGCCGGGCACAGGGGAAAAGGAAAAGATAAGAAATAATAAAAAAAAAGAAAAAACCTTGAAAAAAAGAACATCTGAAGACTCCGTGTTGTTCCTGAGTCTGGCTTGGGGCTTTTCAGGGGGCAAAGGACACTTAACTACCTGGAGAAATGGAAGTTCAGTGGGGACTTATTGCTTTTTACACCTATCTGAAAGGAGGTTGTAGTAAGGTTGGGGTTGTCCTTTTTTCCCAGGTGACAAGATGAGAGGAAATTATATCAATTTGTGGCAGAGGAGGTTTAGTTTGGTTTCTCCGTGGAAAGGGCTGTCAAGCAGTGGAACAGGCCACCCAGGGAAGTGGCGTTGTTGCCATCCCTAGAGCAATTTAAAAGGCTTAGGGATACATTTTTGTAATGGACTTTGCAGGACTGGATTAGATGCTTGAACTTGATGACATTGAAAGTCCTATCCAGCCTAACTAATGTTACATGATACATGATTGTATCCTTTATCACAGGTAAGGTGTAGGCTGTGTTTCAGCTGGGCTAGAGAGAGCAGTCAGCGCTGAAGACTAAGCCACAGCTTCCTGGGGTTTTTTTCTAACAAATATTATCTTTCTTGTTCTGAATGATTTAAACACCATTCTAGAAATTGCATCAAAAAATGTTTTCTCGGGAAACCAGCACAAACCCAAGACGGGTGTCTTGGGTTATGGAACCTAGGATGTGTATTCTATTTTCATCTGCTGAAAGCAGCTGGGGAATTGTTCTCCTTTATCTTTTGTAACTCTGGAAGGAGGGGGGTGGGTGCCTTTTGATAATGGGCCGATTGTTAAAACCAGGTGGGGCAGTGTTTCTTATTTCTCTCACTGCCCGTCCTCCCTCCAGGGGGATATCTTCTGCTAATGGGCCATTAAGACACCTCTACCCTCCCCAAGATAGTACATCCACATTCCATCATCCCATTGTGAGATGCTCCACCCAGTGGGGGGAGCCAACCATTCCTGCCTGGATAAAACTGGGACTCAGGAACACGAAGCTCTCTGGCTTCACCCGATTACCAGAGGAAGACTGAACCCCTTCTCATCATCACTGGACCCTTCTCACCCTCACTGGACCCCTTCTCACCATCACTGGACCCTTCTCACCATCACTGGACCCTTTTCTACAGGATCATCTCTGCTCCAACAGAACCACATCTGCCACTCCAGGAGGACTCACTTTTGGACTGCTTCCAACACCCTGACCAACAGGGTGTCAGGCTGTAGCTCTGACTCTGTCAGGGTTTTCTAGGATTGTTGTTTGTTTGTTTGCTTGTTGGGTTGGGTGGATTTGTTTTCTACTACATTTGTATTGTTAATATTCCTAGTAAAGAACTGTTATTCCTATTCCCAAATCTTTGCCTGAAAGCCCTTAATTGCAAAATTATAATTTGGTGGGGGGTGAGGGGTTTACATTCTCCATTCTAAGGGAAACTCCAGCTTTCCCTGGCAGATACCTGTCTTTCCAAACCAAGACAACGGGGCAAACCTCAGAGGTTCCCAAGTCCCCTCCTGCCCAGGGGCTGGTGTCCCCAGGTGGGAGCACAGAGCCCTGAGAGGGCTGCAGGGGGTTTGCTGACTCTGGGAATGTTTTGTGCCGATGGCTCAGCGCTGTTCATTAACGGGGGAAGGAACACGTGTCCCCCCCTTCCCCTCCCCAGTTTCCAGGCCAGGTGGAGACATGATTTATTGCGCTCTTTAGTCATTATTCTCAGTTACCCAATTATGGTTTTTAAAGTTAAAAAAACGCAAGAACTTTGTTGCGGCTGCATCTGGGGACTCTGCAGCATCTGGAAGACGGTGAGGAAAATAAAACCCAGAGGAAACCAAGAACAACAGAGCACCAGCAGCTCCTCGAAGTGCTACCTGGCAGCGATGTCCCCACCGGGTCACGGGGTGACAGAGCTCCCCAGGCCGGGCTTGGCAGAGCCAAGTGGGGCTGACACCAGGCAGGGGCGTGCCAGGCTCTGGGGCATTTGCTCCTGCTTAGCAAAACCTGCTCTTGCCTAAACCCAGAGCAATCAGCAGGGAGGGCTCAGCACAAGGCCAGATAAAGCTGCGGTGCTGCTGACTCAGCACTTCCCCTCGCCGACTCCTCCAGCCCTGCCACGGTGGGTTTGGGATCACTGGATCATCCAGGCTGGAAAAGCTCTCTGAGACCATTGACTCCAGCTGTTCCAAAGCCAGCACCAAGCCGTGTCCCCAGGTGCCCTGTCTCTGTGTCTGTTAAATCCCCTCAGGGATGGGAACTCCATCACTGCCCTGGGCTGGACAATACTTGGGGGAAAGAATTTTTCCTTACTATCCAATTAAACCTCCCCTGGAGCAACTTGAGGCCATTTCCTCTTTTCCTCTCTTGCCCTTGCCTGGAAGGACGGTGGTGTTTGGGATGGCTGAAGACAGCAGAGCCTCCAGCTTCCCACAGTGTCCCATCTCTTTCAAGACCACAGCCTTGGAGCAGCCAGTTCTCAAAGGAGGATGGCTCTTAAAAGCCAGGGAATTCATTACAGAGTCCCAGGTGATGTTAAGGTCTGGATGGGAGAGCAGCAGTACTGATTTACTGGTGCTGGTATTTTTGCCTCTCCTCTCCCCGTGTGAAGCACGCGGCATTCCTGCTGCTCAGGCATTCCTTAGGTGCAGGGTTATTTTTGCCTCTTTGCTGATGCTCAGATTCCTCCCTGCCCGTTTCCAGGTCAGGTCCCAGCGCACCTGGAGCTCCCCACCCCTTCCCTGCGCTTTCATCTCCCAACCCACTTCCTACCTGCCTCCTCCTGAGATCTCTCCCCCTTGGCTTCTCCTCAGAGGGCTCCAAGGGGAGCAGAGCCTCCCAAAGCTCCCAGTGGCTTCACCACCTTCTCCAGCATCCCTGCAGTACCCAGTGCCCAGACCTGGTCCTTTCCATGCCAGCAATCTGGATTTCCACAGGGTCCCTTGCCAGCACGGGGCTCTGGTTAGAGATCACCTTAGATGAACATGTCTGGGGCACATGGAAGTTTTTATTTTTTTTTTTTTTGTTTGGTTTGGTTTTTTGTTTTGTTTTTTGCTTTTGGTTTTTTTTTTGTTTGTTTGTTCGTTTTCTTTTTTTTTGTTTTGTTTTGTTTTCTTTTCTTTTCTTTTGGCTTTTTTTTTGTTTTTGTTTTTGTTTTTTTAATTTTGTTTTGTTTTGTTTTTTGGTTTGTGTTTTTTTTTTTCTTTTTTTTTCTTTTGTTTGTTTGGGTTTTTGTTTTGTTTTCTTTTCTTTTGGCTTTTTTGTTTGTTTGTTTGTTGTTTTTTTTGTTTTGTTTTGTTTTGTTTGGTTTGTTTTTTCCCCAGTTTGGTGTTTGGAGTTTGGTGCCTCCCCCAGCTCTCTGCTCTGCTTCCCTGTCATTGCCCCAGCGAGCTGAAAATGTCACCGCTGCCACCACAACCACGTGTGCCTGCAGAGCCCAACGAGGCACTTAATTAGGGAGGGGAGGAGATGGCTTTTTCCTGCCTGACCACATCCCCACCCCCGAGCCGGCGGCTGCTCAGAGCCATCGATAAGCTCAGCGTCCCGGTTCACAGCCTCTCTGCAATTACAAATGGAGAAAACATAAAGAAAAAGACCTTAAATCATCTAAATTAAAGCCCTGAGAACTGTGCAGTTCCACTGCCTCAGTTTAGACAATCACAGCACCACGGCTTTTCCTTCAGCCCTGATGAGGAATTTGGGCAGGGCTCCATTTCTAGGACAACGGGGGGGGGGGGGGATGGTTTTAAATTAAAAGGTTTATTTAGGTCAGATACCCTAGGGAAGGTATTTTTTACAGTGAGGGTGGCAAGGCCCTGTCACAGGTTGCCCAGAGCAGCTGTGCCTGCCCCGCCCCTGGAAGTGTCCAAAGCCAGGCAGGACGGAGCTTGGAGGAACCAGGGACAGTGGAAGGTGTCCCTGCCCATGGCAGGAGTGTCACTGGATGACCATGAAGGTCCCTTCCAACCCAAACTATCCTCTGAACTCCCCAGCCAGGGCCCTGGAGATGCAAACATAAGAACACTCTGCTCCAGGGCCACAGGAGCTGCCTGCTCTGCCTGCCTCTTCTCCAGCATCCCAGTCCCACTTCTCCCTAGCAGGGAGGTGAGAAATGACTTCAATAATGTCAAGTCTCACCCCCTCCTTTGAACATATTTCAAATCCAGGAGTGTTTATTTCCCTCCTTGGAAGGACCAGACGTTCTTCTGACTGGTCACACATACTTGGTGACTGGCAGCACAAACCCTGACCTTAACCCAAGACAGTTCCCACCTCTGGAATCCTCAGGTACTGATGCAACCATTCTTTACTCATTCCCTAATTACCTCATTGCCCCTGGAAAAGAGGGAGAGCCTGTCCTTTCAGTAACAATCCCCCATCCTGAGGGAAAATCCTGAGGGGATTCTCCATTTCTGGCATTTTCCTTCAAGCTGACAATTCCCTGCTCCACTGGGGTGTTCAGGTGCTGTTTATGCAGGAACAGAGCCGTTCATTATGCTGATGGCTGAGATGAGAGAGAAGGGATTGCCAAGGAAACACGGCTTTGCAGTGACATCCCAGGTGGTGATGCTCACGTTTTGGGAGACTGTGGGGGCTCACTCAGGGCTGGGGTACCCCCAGCAGGTGTAGGGATGGGAAGAGCTCTGAGCCCGATGTCTCCTGGCTTTCCACCACACAAACAACCCCCCCAAAGCTAATCCTACAGCTTTGGCTGGTATTTTGTTTCGTTTGCTCCACAGGATTTGGTTTGGGGGGATTTTGGGGGTGCTGAACAGCAGGAGGTGGGGGGCTCCCAGGGGTCTCCTGTCTGGGAAGAGCCACTGCAGAGGCAGGAACAGGAGCACAAGGGCTTTGCAGTTACCCAAAAACATCTCATGACACGAAGTGAGAGAAGAGAGGGGTGGCTCAAGGGGCTTGGAGAGGAGTGCTGGAACTGAATCCAGCAGAAGCAAATCAGGAATGAATGTCAGGGGAGAAATTAAAAGGCCTTCCAACGGCTCTTGTTGAACTGGGGACAAACTGTGCCATGGGCTGCCTTGGACCATAGGGGATGATTTGACAGAGGGTTCAGGCTGGCCTGATTAGAGTCCAGACCTTGAGCTCTTTGGGATCTGCAGATGACTCTGGTGTCCCCAGGCATGTCCCTATGGCTTGGCTTGGCTCAGCTCAGCACAGCTCGGCATGGCTCAGTTTCTGTTTTCTAGGAAAAGCAGGCAGGAAAAAGGAGAAATGCTTTAAAAAAACTGGAGAAGGAAATGGGGTTGGAGGGAAACAGAAGCTTGTCACTTGTTAAGAGAAACCCAAAAATAAACGGGACGCCATCCAGGCTCTCCAAACGTGAAATGTGACCTAATTTTCCTTTCCAGTGACAAGCCAACTCCCTCCCCCCAGCAAGAGCTCCTTGTCCAGCCCCAGCCACCCAGCCAGGAACCCCAGGACACCCAGTGCCCCCAGCCCCAGGCTGGGCCCTGCAGCACCCAGTGCACAGGCTGGGGTTTGGTGCCCAGGGAGAGCCGAAGGGCACCGCAGGCAAAACATCAACAACTGAACTCATCCACAACTGAAAACATCCACAGCTGAAAATATTAACAACTGAAAACATTCACAGCTGAAAACATTGGATGATGCTGAATCCCTTCATGGCAAGTCCAGGGGAAGTGGTGGCTGTGGGTCACAGGTGAATCAAAGAGTCGTGGTTTGGGTGGGAAGGGACTTCAAAGCCCATCCAGTCCCACTCCTGCCATGGGCAGGGACCAGGGTCACCTTCTGCTATCCCGGGTTGCTCCAAGCCCCATCCAGCCTGGTCTTGGACACTTCCAGGGATCCAGGGGCAGCCACAGCTTCTCTGGGCACCCTGTGCCAGGACCTCCCCACCCTCACAGGGAAGGATTCTTTCCCAATATCCCTCCTAACCCTGCCCTCTGGGAAGCCATTCCCCCTTGCCCTGTCCCTCCACTTATCCAAAGGGATTTGGGCTGTTGGCTCTGCTGCTGGGGAAGCTGCCTGTTGTGGCCCTTGGCCATGGGAGGTGACAGGGCTGTCCTGACCCTGCTGCCACAGGTGAGTGTGGGGCTGTGGGAGGTTCCCAGCCCTCTGCACCCCGAGACAGCACCCGGAATATCTGTGGCTGATTTCTCCTCAGAACAAGGGGTGCACGTAGTAATTGTATCGGAGCGTGCAAATAGCAGAACAAACAAAATCCTCGACTTGATAGGAGCAGGGGTTGTTGTAGCTGGGAAAAAAAAAAAAAAAATGATCAAAAACATGTCACACAGGAAAAAGGGTTTCCATTCACAAAGAAATCATTATGGTTAATTTAATTCATTGTAGCATTTAATATAAAAAAGCTTTTCTACAGAGACTGGGAAAAAAGCCAACATTTATATATAAATGGGTTTTATTTTAAAAGCTAATGCAGTGGGCAGGATGCTTCGGGGTTATTTTCTCTCCCTCTTTCTTTCAGCGCATATGCAAAGCTGGTATTGTATCCAAAAAACAAGGAATTTGCTGGTATCTAAAGTTTACAAATTGCTTTTTTTCAAAAGCACCATTTCATATCCCTTAGAAATGGAAATGACAGGGTTTTATCTCCTTGACTGCCTTTCTCTCTGCTTTTTAAAAGTTACTTGTATTAGTGTCCAAGGCACTGATTTGCAGGATGGGCTTTGAATATTTTGCCACTGCCTTCCCTGGGAATGCCTGACATCTCTTACAGGGATGCATCTTCCAAATGCTGCTAACCTGGGTGTGCCCCTGGAGCTGCCCTCGGAGGCTGGGAGGAGAATCAGCTGTGTTTGTGCAGGGGACAGATGGCTCCTGAACGACTGGTCTGATCAAATACCTTCAGCCAGGGAATTGCAGGGGAAGGAAACATATGGCACATCCCACGTCTGCCCCGTGTGCTGGGACACAGCTCCCAGGGCTGGGGTTGTGGGTGGCACTGGTGTCCTGGGTCACGCAGAGGGTGAGGAGAGTGCTGGGGACAGGGCTCAGGGTGGGCAGGTGGCACCCACCTGATGCAGAGCAGAGCCACCTCTCCACCAGGCATTCCCAGGGCTCCGTGTTCCCACAGTCTCTTGGTGATCCTTGGATGCAGAGCCTCTGTCTGAAGTGGGGTCAGGCTTCCAGCCTGTCCCCAGGTATGAGCTGTGCCACCCTTCCTGCCTTTCCCACTTTCTACCCTGCTTTTCCCTTGCTGCTGCTTCACCCTGTTATTTCCATGTCCACGATCATGGAATCACAGAACGGGTTGGGCTGGGGGGAATGTAAAACTCATCTTCTTCCAACACTTTCCACTACACCAGGTTGCTCCAAGCCCTGTCCAACCTGGCCTGGAACCCTCTCTCCTTCAGCCTCCTTTTGTGTATTTGAGGAGCACCACCTCATCCCCCCTGGGTCTGTCCTCTCCAGGCTAGACACACTCCAGGCTTTCAGCTCAGGTTCATTTCCAGATGTGTCTTTGCTCCCTCCTTGGCAGTGCCTACACCTGGCACGGATGGGAACTCAACCTATAAGGGTCCTTGCCACCTCTGCACCCCCTGCTAGGGCAGGATTTTTATTTCCCTTCCCTTCCTCCAAGATACCCCTTCAGGGATTCTCAAACTGTTCAGCAGCACCAACAAACACAGCCACATCACATGTGTGGAGCAGGGAAAATTATCCCACTGAGGAGCAGCTCAGCAGGAAGCCAAGCACAGCGAGGTGAAGCACCTTGCCCAAGGTCATCCAGGAGTTGGGGAATGCCAGCCAGGGCACTCCCCAAAACCCCACGCTTTCATAGACACCTCCACAAAGCCATTTCCTTTGTCAAGTGCCAACTGCTATTAAATCCCTGGACTTCTTAGCCCTGGAATTGCATCCATTACCCTCTCCCAGTGCTCGGGGCTCTGTGCTGGCTGTATCAGCTGGCAGGACACCCTTGTCCTGGGGAAGCATCTGCAGGAGGCCAGCGCTGATGTCTGAGGGGTTCAGGCTCCACCTGAGCACCTGCTCCTCAGGCCTGGGCTTGTTCCTGCTGCTGTCCAGGCACCTTGGCCGGGAGCTTCAAAGCAGGCAGGATCGGCCCTCTTCCAAAGGCGTGGAATGCGAAGTTTGGGAAGCGTGCTGGAACCGCTACGTCTGTACCCACATCCCTGATTTATTACCCCCGGTGTCTGTTGCTGCTCAGGACCGGAGTTCCTGTTCAGACCTCTGCTTTTCCATGCCAGTAGCTTTGGCTTTTCAGCAGGAAAGCTTTCTCCCTGGATTATGCAAATACCCTGTGCGCTGTCGTTCCCTGTTTGCGTTACGTTCACCTCCCCTTTGCTTTGATTAATGCTCCCTCTCCCCCACACGCTTGCTCCAATATGTTTGTTTTAGGGATGGGCAAATGAGCTGGGAATAAGAAAAATGGAACTGAACCTTCACCCAAAACTTGAAGTGGGTGGTTTGGAAAAGAAACCCACAACAGAATGAATAAGGCTTTGAACCACACAAATAGTTCCCTTGTTGGTGCAGCAGAGACAGTCTGGGCCCCAAAATGATGAAATGCTGTGTCCTCTGCAGTTTCCAGGAGCTCGCAGCAGCTCTTGCCCGCAGGCAGGCTCTTGCAGAGGGATCAGGGGGAGGGGGATGCAGCCAGCCCTGGATGCTGCTGCCATGGGATCAGGCTCCTGAGAGCTGCTCCAAACCCCGTGCACGGCCCAGCCCCAGGATGTGGTGTGGAGGCTCACTCTGCCGTGGCCAGGCTGCCCACACCAATACTCTCCAGAGAGTCTCTTGGGACCACAGAACCCCAGAGTCAGTGAGGATGGGAAAGCCCTCCGAGATCACCGAGTTCAACCTGTGCCCCATCCCCACCTTGTCACCCAGCCCAGAGCACTGAGTGCCACCTCCAGTCCTTCCTCGGACACCTCCAGGGATGGGAACTCCAAACCTCCCTTCCAAAACTGACACCAGGCAAGCCTCCAAATCAGCTTGGGAACTCCCTTTTGGAGCCCTCTACAGAGCAGAACTGCCGAGATGCAGAGAGCTGTGGCTGGGACAGGGCTCCAGGTTGTCCCAGTGCTGGGCAAAGAGGGACGGTGCCCCAGGGACACCTCACAAGGACAGGGAGCTTGGATGAGCCTCACTGCTATTCAAAGGGATGAGAACCCTCTGTGGGGCTGAGAGTGCAGCCCGTGGCTGGGGCCAGCAGTGTCATGGCCAAGCTGGGCACTGCTGGAGGGACAGGCCAAGGTTTGGGCACCGGGCAGGGGGCCCAAGCGCCGGTCACAGCTCCCGCTCCTGTCGCGTTGGTGTTTGTTTGGGAGAACCTGTCAGAGCCTGGCAGGTTTCCCACCGCTGATGAAAGGAGGGAGGATGCCTGGAAGCTTC
Source organism: Phylloscopus whistleri (assembly GCA_017589585.1). Lineage (NCBI taxonomy): Eukaryota > Metazoa > Chordata > Aves > Passeriformes > Phylloscopidae > Phylloscopus > Phylloscopus whistleri. The sequence goes on from JADMLD010000294.1 coordinate 668,407, forward strand.
ACAAGGTGATACAGCCATGAAGGCACCGTGACAGACTGGCAGGGAGGCACCGAAAACCAGCAGAGATTGGCAGCTCTGGGGCCTGGAACCGAACAAGGGTTGCGGAATCAGCGCTGGGTTGTGCGAGCGAGCGAGCGCTCGCGTGGGGCCGGGCACGCTCGGGGAAGTCACCATCCCTCATTCTCACCTCCCTGACAGCTCCCAGCTCCAAGGAAGATGTAAGCAAACAGAAGGGTGGGAGCCTCCCGCTCGCAGTCGGTCCCGCCTGGAAGTTATAAAGGGCCATTCACAGAGCTGCTTTTGTGCCTTTAAACTGAACGTCGTGCTGCTGAAAGGTGGGCTGGGCTCAGGGCCGCAGGGTCTCTGCTCCTCGTGGGCACAGGTGAAGAGGCTGCAGCCTCCCCTCCACACCTCCTGCCGGGCACAGCACCAGTGTCCCAGGAGGGCACCAGCATCCAGCTCTGCCTTGGACATTGACTGGCCCTGGTGCAGTGCAGGGGTGCAGGATGCCTTGGGAGCAGAGGGAGGAAATCCCATCTCTCCAGGGCAATCCTGCCCGTTGTTCTCGTGAGACTTTTGCCACCCAAATGAATTCTGGATGCAGAATTCTGTGGCAGGTGGGGTTGGAATAAAAATCTGCTTCATGCCCTGCAAAGGGTCACGCTGGTAATGCCCTGTGCTGGATCTGGAGCATCTCTTGGCTCACTCAGGCCTGGGGATGTGGGTGTCTGTGTCTGCTTCCCCAGGAATCCAGTCCAACAGAATGCCCCAATGAAATGGTTCCAAACACCTTTCAAAGCCTCTTGCAAAATGGTCACTTCATCCAAGGGAAGACGGTGGGAAACACAGGGCAAGAGGGTGGAGGGGATTCAGGGAGCGATGTGGAGAGCAGGGCACAGGGATCACAGTCTGGAACAAGGAAAAAGACGTTCCCATCCCCGGCTCCCTGCAGCCAGGACTGGCTCCTCTTCCCCGACCCAACCCAGGGCATCCAATAAAGGGGGAATTACAGGGCTGGAGTTTTGCACCACGCAAAGAGGAAGCATCAGCCAAACATTCCTGGCCCCCACCCCTGGCCATAATTAATAAACTCAAAGGAAATTAAACCACAAGAAGAAGAAAGCCCAAACACCAAAGTGAGGCACCCCGGCCCAGGCTGCATCACGTGCGGCGCGGGGGAAGCGGCCCCGACGCCCAGGCAGAGCCACAGAGGTAATTGCAGTCACAGGGCGAGAGGCTAAACCAGCATGAAATGAGGCAGGGAACAGATATTAAATTTGCAAGCCCCGGGCAACGGGACTCCGGTTCAGTTTATTTGCATTAATCAGGTCAGGGGAGTAACCTTGTTTTTTTCCTGCAGGAGATACCATCAGCCGTTATTTGTTTCTCATGTGAAAGTATCACAAGGCACAAACAGCGGCTGGGAGAGGCTGGCGGAGCCTGGGCCACATCCATCCCGGCTGGGAGGAGCAGCCCAGCCTGCGGTCAGGGGCTGGCCAAGCTCCATCCCCTGGCGGCCACCAAAGGATGGGACGGTGGCGGGACCGCTACCAGCACCAGGGGAGACCTGAGGTGGGGTTGAGTGACTCAGCAGCCACACACACCTGCTCCAGACAGCTCCTCACCTGCTTGCAGCAGGACTTGGTGCGAGGGGAGATGTGTCTTCAGCTGAAATGCTTCCCTGCCCGCCCTCCTGGGCTTTCTGAAGCTAGCTGAGTTTCCTTGAGGGGCTTTGGAGGAATATCTCAGGGGACAGGGTAACAGATTCCAAAAGAGGCTCTCACCCCAGGATCAGTCCAAGGCTTTATTCTCAAAGGGTTCCAGGGAAGAGAGCGAACAAGGAAGAACAGGACTTTATCCAGTCTCTGCCTCAGGATAGATAACTGGCCCTGAGCCAATAGGTTCAAGATAAGGGGAAAGGGTCAGACTAAATGGCCACAGGCTTCAGGGGGTTCTGGGGAAAAACCATTCCCCAGAGGAATACAACGTTCAGCCAAGCAAATTCTTGGGTGAAAGGAAACCTCTGAGGGCTGCCCACAAATCCAGGAGCAGCCAGGACAGTGCCAGTGCCGTGGGAAAGAGCCACGGTAACGTGTGACTCCGTCGTTTTTTTGGGGAGTTGTGGTTGTTGCATTGTGGAGAGGGACGGGGCTGGTGCACCAGCTCATCTTTGGGGTGACGTGGAAGGGACAGTGCTGGTCCCTTCAGACATGGCCTGGGGACATGGGCACACAGTTCCTGTCCCCCAGCCCCAGGAAGGTGCCTGGACTGCAGCAGAGGGAGCCCCAGGCACAGAGGCCCAGCCTTGGCCTACGAGAGAGCTGGAGAGGCACTTTTGGCAGAGGCTGGGGATGGAGCTCCCAGGATCCCTGCCCACAGATCCAGGATGGAGCTCCCAGGATCCCTGCCCATAGATCTAGGATGGAGCTCCCAGGATCCCTGCCCATGGACACAGCCTCCTCCACGGCAGCTGCTCTGCCTCACCACGGGCACAGGCTGGGGCACTCTGGGGCTGTGCCCAGACTCCAGCACTGTCCTAATGATGAGCAAAGGAAAAGAGGACCAGAGCAGCCACCCTGGGCCGAAATATCAAAGACAAAAAGCGTTTTGAACCTGCTCCAGGCCAGCAAAGCCTCAAAAGTGGCCAGAAAAGCAAGTTCAGACCTTGATCCTGCCATTTCAAGTTTGAGAGTTCCTGGCAGAGCAGGCTGGTGGGAGAAGGGGGAGCGGAGCTGTGCTTGCCCAGACCTCACCAGGGCTCATGTCTGAAGGGGGAGCTCAGCTCAGACCTGAGAGCTGGCAAAACCCACCCCATGCTGGGGGACACTGGGGATTAAGGAATAACTGGGGCTGCACAGGCAGGGACGGGAGCAGAGAGGCTGTGGGATGTGTCTGAGTGCGTGATCTCCCAGGTAGGGAGGGTTTGGGATTGTTTGCTTTGTCCGGGTACAAAAGGCAGAGCCTCTGTGCCCACTGCAGGGTTCAAGCAGGCCCTCCCTTTCCCAGGATCCAGCAATATTATCCAGCTGCTAAAGCTCGTGGAAGCGCTGAACTCTCCTTTCAAGCTCCTAAATAAATCAGAGCGGAGGGCAGGCGGCTGCGGAGGGGCTGCCGGGCAGGGGCTGCTGCCTCCCGGTCCTGCCAGATTGCTGCCTGTGCACAGACCAAAGCCATCTTCCAGCCGCTGATTTCACATTCCAAGGGAGCAGATTAATGCCTGCAAACTTCTCAGTGGAAGCATTCAAACGCTAATTGGTAGTTGCAAGTAATTAAAGTAATTTACTCAGATTATAAAGAAATTTCTTAACAGTGATTAAGCAACTCTGGGACGTGTGTAGTTGTTTGTAATCACTCCCCCAAGGGGATTAAAGCTCTTGGCTGTGTGTAATATGTCTTGTAACACCCTATGGGTCCTGTTGGCTCATGATAGCAAAGAACAGCTTGTTGGAAGAGATATAAATCAGTCCTGTGTGCGCACAAAGTACCTCACATCGGGAACAGCTCTCCTTCACGCTCCAAGCCTGGGAGCACAACTCTGCAGCGAGGGCAGACATCCCACAAAACCGGGCTCTGCTCCACAGGCAGAGGCTGTGTCATCAGTCACAGACACCACCGAAGGGAGAGGCAGAGGGAAGGGCAGGGCTGTGGGGGAGCATCAGCGGCAGCGTGGGGACAGCTCAAGGCGTGGCTGTGCTCACCTCTGCTCGCTCTTAACCCATAAAACAGGAATAAGTCCACTAAAAAAAAAAAACCCCGCTAAATGGATCCGCTCGCCCAGCTGATTTAGTGTTCCAAAAGTAACGGGGGGAAAACTGCCAGCTCTCTGTGAAGCTGATACCTAACAGATTACACTAAACCAGAGCTAATCAGCAGATTATCACTCTGATTGTTCCACGTCCCTGTTATCCCGGCCAAGCCTCCAGACCTTGCTCAAGCCTGTATTTAGGCTTGGGGAGGCAATTCCCTCATGGAGAGCGGGGAGGAGGGAGCCCACATTGCTCATCTGTGACATCAGGGTTTTTCTTGCTTGCATTTCACTTTTATTGAGTGGCTGCAGTGAAATATTCCTGTCCTGGTCCCAAAATGTGCACACA